>JARHVA010001693.1:0-30000 GCA_037957365.1 Torreya grandis
GAGAAGAAGAAGAAGAGGAAGAAGAAGAAGAAGAAGAAGAAGAAGAAGAAGAAGAAGAAGAAGAAGAAGAAGAAGAAGAAGAAGAAGAAGAAGAAGAAGAAGAAGAAGAGGAAGAAGAAGAAGAAGAAGGAAGAAGAAGAAGAAGAAGAGAAGAAGAGAGAAGAAGAAGAAAGAGAAGAAGAAGAAGAAGAGAAGAAGAAGAAGAAGAAGAAGAAGAAGAAGAAGAAGAAGAAGAAGAAGAAGAGTAAGAGAAGGAGGAGAGGACAAGGATGAAGATGAGGATAAGGATGGGGAGGAGGATAAGGATGGGGAAGAGGAAGAGGAAGAGAAGGAGGAGAGGACAAGGATGAGGATGAGGATAAGGATGGGGAGGAGGAAGAGGAAGAGGAAGAGGAGGAGGAGGAAGAGGAGGAGGAGGAGGAAAAGGAAGAGGAAGAGGAAGAGGAGGAGGTAGGAGGAGGAGGAGGAGGAAGAAGGAAGAAGAAGAAGAAGGAAGAAGAAGAAGAAGAAGAAGAAGAAGAAGAAGAAGAAGAAGAAGAAGAAGAAGAAGAAGAAGAAGATTTTCAACATATCATTGAGTTGGACCTTGAGACTAAAGCAACAATAACCACTCCATACCTCCATCTTAGATATTATAAGGAGGAAATTGAGGAAATTGATAAATTCATCAAAGATCTCTCTGGAAATGGGACACATTAGGCCTCGTTCTAGTCCTTTTGATTATTTTTTTGTTCTAGTGAAGAAGAAGGATGGAACCATGAAGATGTGCATTGATTACCACATTTAAAAAAAAAGACCATTAAAAATAGGTACCCATACCTAGGATTGATGAGTTGATTCATGAGCTACATGGAGCCATCTACATTTCCAAGATTGAATTGAGGATTGGATGTCATCGAATTTGGGTAAGAGAATGGGATGTTCAAAATATAGATTTTAGATGTCACTTTGGGCACTATGAATATTCGGTTATTCCATTTGGATTAACCAATGCACCAAAAAATTTCCAATCTTATATGAATAATATTTTTAGGGAACACTTGAGGAAATTATTTTTTGTCTTGTTTGATGACATTATTTTATATAATAAAACATAGGAGGAGCATCTCCAACACTTGGACATAATGCTGAAAATTTTGGGATAACAAACACTATTTGTAATAGAGTCTAAGTGTGATTTTGGGATGTTTGAAAATTTGTATATAGGCCATGTGATCAATGCCCCAAGGAGTCCATGTTGATCAACAAAAGATCAAACAATCATGGATTAGCCTCCACCTAAAACTATGCTATATTAAGAGTTTTTTTGCATTTATGTAGCTACTATAGAAGGTTTGTTAGAGGATTTTCTCAGCTTTCCATTCTATTGATGGATTTAACCAAAACTAGATCTTTTAGTTGGTCTAAAATAACACTAGTGTTTGATAAACTCAAGGAAGTGATGAGTTTATGCCCATTATTTTCTACTGTATATATTCCCATCCCATTTATTTTGGAATGTGATGCTTTAGGTGAAGGTATATGGATTGTTTTGATGCAAAAAGGGCATCCCATAACCTTTGAGAGATGGAACCTTAGAAAGGTGAAACGTAAGTTCTATATTTATGATAAAGAAATACTAGCCATCATGCATGCATTGGCCAAATTTAAGCAGCATTTGATTTGTGGCAGGTTTGTGGTCAAAACCAATCACAATAATTTGAATTATTTTCTCAGTTAAAAGGATATAAATGATATACAACAAAAGTTAGTAAGTAAACTTCAATCTTATGACTTTGATATTGAGTATGTCAAAGGGAATAATAATGTAGTTGTTGTTGCATTGTCTATGAATCCTATTCTTTTCTCCTTAATAGAGATTAGAACTAGTTGGAAATCTTTTATAATAGTTGAGTATGTGAAGAATAACTTTACTACTATTTTATTTGAAGTTAAAAATGAATATGACATGTACAAGGTAGTTGACAGTCTTATTTTCTACAAGAATAGGATCTTTTTGGTCTTCGAGTCTAAGATGAAAAATAATATATTGAGAGTTTTTCATGATACTCCCTTGTCTAGTCATCTAAAGTATTTTAAGACATAAACAAGTGATGGAAAGATTATTTTAGAAGGAACTGAAGGGAGATTTCCTTCAATACATCTGGGAGTGCCTCACTTGCCAATAAAATAAAGTTTAGCAAGTTATTTCAGTTGATTTGTTGCAGCCCTTACCCATACTTACTCAAAAATGGGAAAGTATCTCTATGGATTTCATCACGGGACTTCCCATGTTTCAAGGTAAGAGTTGAATGTTTGTGGTGGTTGATAGGCTCACCAAATATGCTTACTTTTTTAAAATTATATCCAAGTACAATACACCTCTAATGGATGATATATTTTTTAAACAAGGTTTTAAACTTTATGGGCTACCTAAGAACATTGTGAGTGATAGGAATAATAGGTTCATGAGCTTGTTTTGGTAAGAGATCTTCCATTTGAATGGCACAGAGTTGACTCCTAACACTATCTTTCATCCAAAAACTGAGGTCAAACTAAGATAGTGAATAATTGGATTGAAGGATACCTAAGGAACTATGTTGCAAGGCATTAATCAGCTTGGATCAAGTGGTTTTACATGGGTGAGCATTGTTGCAATACATCATACCACATGTCCATTAGTATGTCTCCCGTTAGAGCCTTATATAGGTATGATGTACTTTATTTATAAATTTGGTTTTGATAGACATTAGAATGCCTGGGGCTAAGATTTAGTTTAACAAAGTCAAGATATATTAGGGGTGCTCAAGGAGAACCTTCAACATGCCCAAAAATAGTAGAAGTTTTATACAAACTAGCACTAGTTGGAGGAGACTTTTGAGGTGGGAGACATGGTTTTTTTAATATTACATCCCTATAGGAAGTCTTCCCTCAAATATAGTGGGGTATAAAATCTCAAACCCTGCTTCTATGGTCCTTATAGAGTTTGTAGGAGAATTGGAGACGTTTCTTATGAGTTAGAACTACCAGAGCATAGTCAGACCCACAATGTGTTTCATGTGTCATGCTCAAAAAGGCACTAAGGAAACGTATAACTCCTATAGAATTACCACCTTTGGATGATGAGGGCAACCTAATTTTAATTATATAATCTATCATAGAGGTTTGAGAAAGAAAGTTAAGGAACAAGAGCATCATGGAATACTTAGTTTGTTGGAAGTATCTACCTATTGAGGATGCTACAAGGAAAGGGGCAACTATTTTTCAACATGCTAGCTTGCAATTACTTGGGGATAAGAAATTTTGAGATGGGAGGCTTGTAATGTACCCTTCTTAGGATTAATATCATATGAAGACCCTTAGCATATCCTATAAATAGATAAATTACTTTTAATATCATAATATATTAGAATTAGTTATATAAAGAGTATTAATTAATTTAGTTTTATGTTTGTAATACAATTTAACATCCTCCCATTAATGGGTCCTTGGTGTCTACTACAAAAGATAAAAGAAAAGAAAATATTATTTGCTTTCCACCATCCCTGGGATGATTCAAATTGAACTTCGATGGTGCTTCTTGGGGCAACCCTAATGCCTCGAGTGCTGGGTGTCTTATAAGAGATTGTAGTGGGTCACTTATTCATGCAGCTTCTATTAAACTTGTTAATGGGACCAATAATGAAGCAAAAGCTCAAGATTTTGTGGTTAGGATTGAGATGGCAGTTTTGTATGGAATTGAAAGATTGATGATTGAAGGGGATTCTCAAATTTTGATTCAAGCTTTTCGTAAGAAAACTAATAACTCTTGCAAGTTATCTAATATTATTAAAAAGGATTGGTTGTGTTTGGGTTATATTAAGGATTAGGATTGTCATCATTGCTTTCGAGAAGCCAACATAACAGTTGATTTCCTTGTTAACATTAGTATTGATCAGTTGGAAGCTATAAGGATGGACAACCAAAGGGAAACTTGGAAAGACTTCAAAGGGGTATCATCCATTGATTTGGGAATTTAATTCCCTTCTCTCTATGCTTGTGTGAAATTCAGTGTCATAATGATGGCACATGATTTTTCATTGGTGGATCATGGGAATGATTACTTGGTTTGGTGTTAAGATCGTGTGACATATTCTAGGTTGTTTGTGTTGTCTGCATCTTGTTTTCTTGGTTGGGTTATGTTGTCAAGTTTTGTGTCTGCTTCAAGGTGTTGTCTTATGGGTTCTTTTAGGGTGGTATGAAAAGGGTGGTGGTTGAAGCTTTGGGCCTACTTGTGGTTTTTGACATGGGTCATTCTCATGAAATGGATTTTTCTGGTGAGGTCTCACAAGTTTGTTTGAAAAAGATTTTTTGGGTCACTTCTGAGGAGGTTTTTCAATCAATTCAAAGTGTTCTTGGGGAGGATTACCTTTGTCATAGTCTTAGAAGTAGGATAAATTTAGACGTGACTTCCATGTCCGCAAGTCATCTTTTGGTGTTGGTGACAAAAAAATAACATGTTGCATAAATGGTGAAGTTTTTTGTTGCTCTTATGTAGAGGATGGGTTTAATGGATGAAATTATAGAGTGGATTTAGAGCCCTTCACAATTTGTTTTTTTTTGGGTCAGATGGTCTAGGTGTGGTCCCTCTTTCAGTTTTTAGGGCTTTGGAAACCAAGTTTGTGGCTATTTTAAGTTATGTGGAGAATTTGTAAGTGGAATTATGTTTTCCTTCCTCTTAGCTAGGGTATTTTATTCCTCCTCTGGTGGTGTCAGTCAAAGCCCCTATTACATAGTTAGAAGCTTAGAAGGTTATGAATCATTTTAAGGAGCGTGTATAAATTGTTAAATAAAATTGGCAAAGTTGATTTTTCATAGGCATGGGCTAGCCCCCTCCTAGTTTCCTTGGCCCTCTCTTCGGGTTATGACAGCTGCAATATAGGACCAACTAAGCAGTGTTCACTCCTTGTCAATTACTGGAGGTGTGTTCACTAGGCAGAAGACAGCAATTGAGTTTCAGAGTGTGGACTGTGGTACTTATTTAATAATGGTTGGAATGAACATGGAGACCCCAATGGCAGCTGCGGAAGGTGAGGGTGGAGTTGTGTCAGAAGTTATTTTCATTTCAAGCTAGGCTGGGAGGATCTTGGTTTTTGGTCTATGTCTCTATTATTTTTTGGTTTGTAATGCGTTGTGCTCATAACTATGGTGTTTATATATTTTTTGGTCTTGTTGTTTTGGTTTGCTTGTATTTTTGGTTGTTAAGCTAGTTCTTGGTGGCCTTGGCTGTGTCAGTTTTTTGATACTCTAGATTATGTTTTATAATCCTCTTTTTTATTAATAGAAACATCAAAATATATTGAAACTGCTTATATAAAAAATTATAATTTGTAATATTTTTATACATCTTTACAATAGACTATATAATTTATTTTCAAAAGTTGATGCTCTGCTATAATTCTATGCAATTGTTCCTTACACTTTATTTTAAAAAACTATTTAACATGTTTCTAAGATCATATATTAAGTGAAATGTGTATGTTTTAGTAAAGCATGTTCATTGTAAACTTACAATTAAATTCTTTTTAGTAAATTAAGTATATATAATTAATTATTTACTTCCTCATAAAATAAAATAATTATGAATAAATAAATAAATAAAAAATAAAAAATTATAAATTATTACAATTATTAATTAATTTAGTATTATGTTTATAATAACTTTTAATGTCTTAATATATTGGAATTAGTTATATAAAGAGAATTAATTAATTTAGTTTTAATATCTTTGTAATAAAATTTAACATTAAAGCCCTCAAGGTAGCACCTCAATGGTATGTCATTGCAATGATGACCACTAGATCATGGGTTTGAGTCTAATTGAATTATAGCGTGTTAGGTAGGGCACTGGCATGTCACCTGAGGATTAGTCAGTTGGACTCACCCTGCAAGTTATGCACTTAAGTGTGCACCAAGTCATTGAGTCTACAACGGTGTTAATGTCGTTTGAGAATAACAAGATACCTCGATTAACGAAAAAAATAACATCAAAATATATTACAATTGCTTATATAAATAACTGTATTTTTAATATTTTAATACATTTTTACGATAGACTTTATAATTTATTTTGAAAATTTGATGACATGTTTCAATTCTATACAATTGCTCCCTAAAATTTATTTTAAAAAACTATTTCACTTATTTCTAAGATCATATATTAAGTCAAAAATGTAGGGTTTAGTAAAACATTCCTGTTGTAAAATTAATTTTTTTTTTTTTAACAAATTAAACATATAATTAATTATTGGATTCTTCATAAAATAAATTGAAATATGAATAAATAAAAAAAATAAACTATAAATTATTAATTAATTTAGTGTTGTGTTTATAATAAACTTTAATATCATAATATATTGGAATTAGTTATATAAATAATATTAATTAATTTAATTTTATGTTTGCAATAAAATTTAATATCGAATTATATTGAAATTGCTTATATAAAAAACTGTAATTTGAAATATTTTCAAACATCTTTACAATATACTATAGAACTTATTTTGAAAAGTAAAAACTGTAATTTGAAATATTTTCAAACATCTTTACAATATACTATAGAATTTATTTTGAAAAGTTGACATTATAACATTTCAATTACAAAAATGGAAGAATAGTAAAAAATAATGTAAAATGATAACATTTCAATTAAAACATGCTGGCAAAGATAGAGTTTTCTAACATTTTAAAAAAAAGATAGATTTCTCTGACAAAGAACCACCAATTTATACCAATAAGAAAGAAAAAGGGAAAAAAAAAGTATACTGTTGCCATTACTACGTATAGAAAATATATATTTTTCTAGTTTGTAGCCATCCAAGCCACACATTCCTCTCTAATAATGTCATGATTTACTATTTATAAAATCAATCTAAATACATTTAAATTCATATGATGGTAAAATTAAACTGTAGAATTATACTAACAATGGTCCTTTAGTGTCTCTCAACATACTCTTAGGAATTACGCATATAGATCAAAAATTTAAAAATTAAATTTATTATAAATAAAAAACAAAAAAAAGTCAATTTAATATATATAATATTACAAAATATTATAAGAATTAAATGTAAGAATTGAAACAATTGAATTTTTAACTATAAAAAATATTTGAAATGATAATATTTTTTTAAATTAAATATGTAGAAATAAGATTTTATATAATTTTAAAAAATATGATATTTAAACCTTACAAAATATTATATAATTTTGGGTAAGCTCAATAAAATCTTAGTCAAAATAAGTGTATATATTGAACTAATAAATAACAGCATAGGTGAATATAAAAAATTACAAATAATATTTATTATACTCAAATTAATTTTTAATTGGGTAGAGGGGGAATTATAATTGTAAAGATTATAATTGTGATTATAAATAAAGTTAAATATAAAATATAACTAGAAAAATAATCAAATCTTTTTGCAAAAAATATTCAAATAAAATTGCTCTAACAAATGTGTAGATTGTACATTATGGATAATAAGGGTTTTGGTTAGGAGACGTAGAAATATTTATGCAAATGCATTTAGTTAATATTTTTAAAAAATAATATATAATTCTAAAAATTCCCATTAAAATATAAATTTAAAAATTACTTATTCAAACAACACGACAAAAAATAAAAATAGTTGAAGTATTAACTTAAAAAGTCACTAATTCAAAAAGTGCTTGAAGATTATCTTTCTCAAAAAAAAAAAAAAACTATTTCTCTTCTTTTTCTTTCTTTTTCCGAATAAACATTTTGCATCTTAATTTTTTTTTTGAATTATGTATGGATACTTAACATTCTGCACCTTGACCGTAGCAAACACCAAGTGCCCAAATTTTACATAAAGTCATGTTAGGTGCCCTTCCAGCTCTCCTAAACAATGGTAATCGTTGGAGAAGTCAAAATCTTATTGTAAATACACATCTTGCATCTTCATACATGGATAAAATATTTTCAATATTCCATAAAGAAATACTAAATAAACATCTCTATAGCAAGTATTATTGGTACAAGTATTAATATTTAACTTATATTTGATTGGTCTAACTGCATTAGAAAAACTTATAAAATCATATTTAGTAATTTATATTTTTACAATCAGGTATGAATGGCAACACAGAGGATATACACACATACATGGATTTTTATGGTTAAAAAATGCACCCAACATGGATGCATTGAATTGGGAAGACCCTTCTCTGGTGGATTATGTAAGGCTACTTTTTAATTGCTACATAATAACATGGAATCCATGCAATAATGATAGAATCCATGATTCTAGTCTAGATGATCCATGTTTGATCATCACAAAAGAAATATTTTATGTTAATGCTCAAAATGATTATGAGGATCTTATAAACCAGGTTCAAAATCACACCAAATGCAGCGAATCTACATGTTTGTAGAAAAAGGTTGTTGCACTGTAATGCAGATATAAAGCATTGTGGCCATTCCAAGTAATTTCAAGCATGTTTATTGAGAATGAAGGCCACAAAACATACCTTCCATCTCATAATGATGAAATATTTAACATTTGCAATGCAAGCCTACTTTCAATATGGCAAGCAAATTTTGATTTCCAGTCAGTTATCTCTTGCCATGTTGTTCTCAAACATATAGCAAAGTACATTGTTAAATCTAAAAACAAATCTGAAATCTACCACCATATGTTAACTATAATATCAGTGATAGTTGCAATTGAAATCCCAATAATGATTGCATATAGAAAGTTCTTCTCAGAAACCATTTCCAACTATGACATAGGTGCACAAGAGACATGTCACATGCTACAAGAGCTATCTCTAATGGTTTTTATCAAAACATTCATTACCTTGTCTATTGGCAAAAAAGTCTTTAAATGTGTTTCTAAAATCACATATGAGGAGGTGAGACTACCATCTTTAATTGGTGCATATATAAATTGCCCTTCTTTTATAAATAGATTTTCACTCATTGAGGCCACCTGAACATTTTAACAAAAATATAAAATTTAATCAGTGGAAATATAGAAAAATTCAAGCAATTTTTCACATATTCCCCCATTTCTCTATTTTACCTCCTCTTGATTCACCAACATATGGAACTTTTTGTTGGTCAGATCTCTTACTGTACAAACCATTCCATAACATTGTAGTAAACATTGGTTTAATTACTCATGGCATTATTTCACATTGGGAAAAGTTCAAGGATTTCTATATTACATGGCATATTGAGTGAATGTCTATAGAAAAACCCTACAATGCTGATTTAAGCAGTGATGCTAGTGACACTCAAGAACATATATAGTTGGAAGTGGAAATGCATGAGTGGGGATTATTGTCTCTCATGCACCCATAGGAAGACAAAAAAATAAATGACATCAACATGCTTGGGCTTTGTGACTTTGACACTAACCAAAACTAGAATCATTATGAGGTGTTACTCACCCTACACATGACAACACCATAGTTTATAGATTTTTATCACATATTCAACCAAAATACATATGTAGAGTACACAAGTGAACCACTACTAGCTAAACTATCAAATAAATAACAACTAGCCTTTAACATTATTCTAAAATAAGCTCAAAGAAAGACACAATATCCACACTCAAAATGATTATACAAGAAATAATAAACATAGGTAAATCCTACATGATTAGTTGCATCAAATGTAACCTAAAAGGAATTGTGTTGAGAACCAATTTCTCCCCTTCTTCTTGCTCCAACCAATGTATCTCACATTAAGAAGTATATCGAAGGTACCACAAAAGCATGCTTTTTGTGGTCATGGGATTTTCTCAACCACCACTCTTAAAATATGGCTTAATGTTAATTGGATTGAAATTTAAGAGTTGAATCTGGAAATTGAAATCATATAATTTGATGTATTGTAAAAATATTACTTGTGTAAATTAAAAGTGTCATAGAGCTTCACAATGAATATTTCATAAAGCACAATATTTGTTAAAGGTTTTATAAATAGATTCATGAGATAAATAGGTTTTATTACGAAGAAAACTAAATGGTTAAGTACACTTTTTTGTGAACTCAAAATTTAAATAAAGTATTTTGTAAGTGTATGTCTACACCAAAACACCAAACCAATGGTGTTTGGTAAGTTACTTATAAGTCTAAATGTGTTCTTTTGAGCTGTTACTTGTGAAATATAGGTTAGTGTAATTGAATCCTAAAAATCATATCACATAATTTGATGCACTATGGAAACATAACTTTTGTAAATTGAAAGAACTAGCCCAAACTCCATAATGAATGGTTTATTTAAGCCACAAAAATTAATTAATGTT
The DNA here is from genome assembly GCA_037957365.1 of Torreya grandis. NCBI lineage: Eukaryota > Viridiplantae > Streptophyta > Pinopsida > Cupressales > Taxaceae > Torreya > Torreya grandis. The sequence goes on from JARHVA010001693.1 coordinate 10,299, forward strand.
TGAGGTAGCAAGCTCAATAAGTTTAATTATTGGGGGAAATTCATGGTTATGTGTGCTCAAGTGGGAGTAGTACTTGGATAGGTGACATCACAAAAAGTGTTAATGCCTCATTTCTATGAACATCACCTAGATGTAAAGAGTGTCAAGTGGACCATTAATGTTCTTGAGAGATAGGTTCTTTTAAACCTCTACTAATGAAATATGGGTCAGTATAGATTTACTTGAAATTACATGACTGACTTAAAACTACACAAATGAATCTTGAAAATCATTCACATAATATGATGCACTGCAAAAACATCACTTGCGTAAATTGAGAGAGCTAAAGAGATCCATAATGAATGGTTCATTAGGTACAAAATTTGTTGAAGATTTTACAAATGGGTAACAATCTAAATGGGCTTCATTATGAAGGAACATCCATGGTTAAGCACACTTGAATTATATTAGTACTAGGATGATTGATCTCTTGGAAAGTTACCAATGTTTACATAAGATATCAATTATCAAATATTAGGGTTATTAAACTATAGAACTCCCTAGGTTGTATTCATTTTTTTTGCAAGGGTGCATGGAGAAGAGTTGTATCTCACAAATTTTTTTATCATTATTTATTTATCTATCAAGTTCATTTTTCTGAAGAATAATATATATGTACTAAATTTTTTAGGTAAATGGAATGTTATGATTTTAGATATGAATTCCTTCCAAAATTTGGAGACAATAGGAACTCATTCTAAGAGATTTACATTCACAAAAATATTATAATATAATATATAATAAAAATAGGATTTATAAACTTGTAGAACCTTTTAAACATAAAAGTTTATTAATTTAATTTTTAGATTCCTCATATAAAATTAATAGGGTTCCATTTTTTATTCATTGTTATGTTCATTTGTTTGATGCTCCAAATTAAGACTAAAAGGTTTGTGGGTCTTTGGTGGTTGGGTATTAAGGGGTATTCATTTCAATAACTAAGGAACTTACACATGGATATTAGTAAGTGACAATAGACAGTTGCGAAGGGTGAGCGACATATGACTAACAATACAAAAACTAATTGGAACTATGACTTTCACTAGGTTTGAAACAAAACATGGCAACACCCACATAATATTTTAAAATAGGATTCCCCAGATGACAAGGTGTCTGGGTGTAGAGGTGCCCATAGTTGAGGTCAATGGGTCAAACCTCACCCTCACTTCCTAATTCCCATTTTTTTCAAGATTCAATAGCATTCAATGGCTAGTGATAGATAATTAATAACATCCATCAATAATGACACATTGAAATTTAAACTATGTGTGGGATTGATCAATAATATAAGTGGAAATTTGTATTAAGTGTCATACATGTTTGTGTTGAGGTGGCACTCCACATGAACATGTTTGTGTTTGTGTTGAGGTGGTCATTTGTATAGTATAATTTTAGTCTATATATTCAGAGTGGTAGCTCCAATATTTTCATACAATGAACTAAGGTGATTTGTACATATTCCTATACGAAAAAAGTGATTTCATTCTTAAATATAAATTTAATTTTTTTGCATGGTTTTTTCTATTTGTATTAACTTCAAACAACCATAAATTTTTCATATGAAATCTATTTGATCCATTTTTTAAATTTTTGAAAAGAAAATTTCAAGCTCTTCACATTTATGTTATTATTCTTTTCATTAAAAGATATATTTAGTCATCTTGATTCAATAAAAAGGGTTTGGTTATGGATGGGGCACTCAAATCTCAATATTTATGGTATGTATACTACATTTGATTGATGGGTGGCCTTATATGTGGAGGCCATTCCATATAATTAGGATTGTTATGTTGATTTAATGTTTTTTAACTTATGGATTCATATGCTTGAAGAGGATTAGCTTCATTGCTCCATGAAAGGTTATTTATCCTGAGATGGGTGGCTTTAAATTTTAATGATACTTGTGTTAGTTTGAGATCTATTGTGACTATTTATGTTGACAAAAAAATCATGGTATATGGTTCCCTGATAATAATTTCAGGATTCTATGCTTATTTTAATAACATTTAGTGATGTATGTGTGTTTTACCCTAATTTGGTTTTACAACTATGAAATAACCCAACTAGTTCACACTTTTTTTTGACAATTTCATGAGAAGAGTTTCATTTAAAAACTTATTTTAAATCTCAAAAGTTTTGAGAGTGTGTTTGATGGCCATTCAAAAGGAGTATTGCCAACTTTAAACTCATCAATGAGTAAGCATTGTTATTAAATTGTTATATAGAATTTTAGATCACCAAGGATCCCAATCATTAAGAATAGAGTTAAGGTAATCCTTACCAAATTACTAAGGAGATAATATATAATAGAATGAGACATACTTTAGCTCTTTATTCCTTATTATAATAAGATTTCCATCATAATTATAAGTAGTATTACACAAGTTCTATTGAGTGTTAGAAAATTAATTGATAGAATGTTTATCTTAACCAATAGAAGGTAATGATTACATGAAAAAATGAGAAAAACTCCAAAAGTGATTCAAAATCCACTACTTAGTTGCAACCCGAATAGATTGGGTTCCAATTAACATGCTATTCTAAGTGGATAAAATATAACTTCCATGTTGGAGATGTACCAAGACATTCATAAACATTATGAGCCATGAGAAGGGTGACTAATAACTTAACCAACATGAGGACCCAAGGTTAAGGTATTCCCTTAACCATTCCTTTGACAACCAACATGAGGACCCAAGGTTAAGGTATTCCCCTAACCATTCCTTTGACAACAAAGTTTGGGTCTTTTATTTCCTTCAAGGATTGAATTATGTTCTGAGAGTGAGAATATAATTCAATTTTAATTTGCATAGATCATTCGTTTATTATATGCAAGGAAGGTCATTGAAATGAAAATCACAATCCTTATTGGATTGGTTATCTAGACCATCTTTATCAAGTTTTTAAGTGGTATTTTAATAAATAATAAACATGTTACAACACCTTAATCCTTAAGCATATTGGAGTATAGGAAACCATTGAGACTTACAAGTTCATCTCCCTTATAGGAAACCTTTCTGACAGAAGCTTAGATGATAAACTTATATTTAAGGATGATATTTCCTTAATGGTTTTAAGTCATTATGACTCATTATGGAAAATAAGTAGTTATTAACATGCAAGACTTCCTTTCTAAACAATTTTTTTGACCATAACATAATAAGTATGAAATGAATAACTCAACAAGACTCCATCTTACTTCAAAGAGTAAATGAACAAACATTCTTTTACACCATGGCCACTTTTATATCTAAAAGAGTTGTATTAGCCAATAATGAAGCCTCGAACTATGACTAGAATATTTTCATACTAGCTCAAGAATCCATAAATGTTTACATGCATGAATATACCACTAATTTATTTGGAAGACATAGGTATATTAAATATCACAACCAAGCTTAATAAAAAGATAAAATTATGAGCACCCAAACAAGACCACTGACAAAAATACATTCCCCTAATTATGAAAATTAAATTTATTTCCATTCCAACATCTAGGTATTACAATATTTACTTGAAGAACAAAGACATTTTTATCATTTATTTCAAATCCAAATACCCATCTGTTTCAAATCTAAATGGACCATATAATGATGGAAATGTCATATAGTATACACTAGTGAATGAAGAACTATACAACTCCTAAATTCATTCAGGGCATGTATCCATTACACTACCAGTTGGAATCATAAAATAACGAGATTCTTCACTCAAGTGTGAACACAAACAAGATACAAACAAAATACCAACTTCACAAAATGATCACCTAACTATTAATTAAGACAAGTCTTTTGTTATAACAAAACATGTTAAGACCCATGTCAACACAAGATTGGTAAGCAATCTTCCTCGTAATATATTAATTTTAACAACATCATGATAATTATTTTAATTAAGAATGTAGGGTAATAAAATTTATTCTAATTTATAGGCATAGGGTAGAGCTAAGACTGTTGTACCCATATTTTTATCAACCATGCTTATGACAAAATGTGATTCCAAAAACCATTAAATATTTAATATGGTACAATTGTTAATAATACACATACAAGTTCAATTTCAACTCATATAGATGTTATGAACAACCCTCTTATCACTATACCATAAAGTACTGTTAGGTTGTGGAGCTAAAAGCTTCATTGATGCAGACATGGAGGAGGTTGCAGATGAGTTGCGGAGTGTCACAGACACCGGCGTCGGTCAGGCCAACCGACGTCGACAGGATTAGACAAGGAAGCAACCGACGTCGGTCATATATCGACCGGCGTCGGCGACCCCCAGGTGGACAGGGACCGACGTCGGTCGCCTGTGTGGTTCGACTGCGAGTATGTTACGGGCAGTTAGCTAACGAACCAAGTGTTTGCATGATGAGAGCCAATTTTAGACTCATAGCTACGGATCTAATTATTGTAATTAGATGTCTAATTATTGTTTGGATGAGATCTATATAATAGACTCATGGTTGTATTGGAAACCTGTGCTAGGGAGTAAGAGAGAAAATAGCTCCTTCAGAGACAGGTAGAGCAATGGTGCGTTCCTCCTAGTGCCACAGTACCAGGTGTGTGGGTGCTGGATTGGAGAATCAGCAGGGTTCTTCATGTATGTATGATCTTGGTCATCAGGTGAGCATGGCCTTTATAGGAGATCTGCATGGTAAGTAAGATCGTTGATCTGCAAGTGTATGTGTGTGCAAGGTCAAGGTTCACAGGTGTGCAGAACCAGGTTGATTTGCAGGTGTGCAAGATCAGATAGGATAGCAACACAACAGGGAGCAAAATTAAGCAGGATCTACTTGGAGTACAGGTGTGTACTCAGATAGAGCAAGAGAGGAAGGCAAGGGAGTTCCTTCCAAAAGTATGGTCTGTTGAATTGCAAGTTGTTGCAGGTTCATGGGACATCTACTTGAAGTACCTTGAGTACTTGTGGAGTGCGTGGAGCACTTGTGGTGTGCATGGAGCACTTGAGGTGAACACCAACTCTGTGTTTGAGTTGTGTGTTGGGACCTAAGAGAGAGAGCTTTGAGGAGAGAATTACTGTTCACTTGAGGTGTGGGAAGCCTCTGAAGAGGTGGTGGAGAAGAAGTGGCATCTTCTTTATTGTATTCTTTTCTTCAAGAGTTTTAATACAAGTTGTGTATTGTCTCTCATATCATGTGTTATTCTGAATTCTAGTTACTTGTGATTCTGGTTAATTTCCGCATATTAAGTTGCTTGGTTTGGTAATCAATTGTGTGCTTCCGGTGTTTCATATATTCCTGACAAGTACCACCTTACCTATAATCATTCAATTATCACATCATATAATTAGGGCCATTACACCCTAGTATTTTATTGCCAACCATTTTACCTAACATTAATTTCATACCACATTAATTGATATTTGCAATATAATGTGCATTCATTTGACTGCAACTTGATAATTTCACTTGGCTGCATATATTTATTAAAGAGTAATTTTCATACTCTTCTTTACTTATAATCCAATTCCAATGTAACACAAACATAAATTAGAACCAACATCTATCATAGTTTTTAACAAAGTGAATTAATGGTCATCAATATATTGTTATCTATACATTATCATTTTAACAGTAAGAATTAAATTCCATCCATTCAAAGGAACCATCTTAGATAGCATGAACACTACGTTGTGTTAAGAACCACTCAAGATTGATTTTTGACCAATTTCCACACATGAAGAAAAATATAGATTCAATCAATCAACAATAAGTTCAATATCCAAAATACATCAATAAATACACCAGTCAACCCATACTCATAAATTTACACAATACAAAGAACTAGCATTCACAAGGGAATATAACAAGTTTTGAGGGTCCCTTGGCATTGCCTCAAACTCATAGTCACCCTCTTACTTAAAATCTGAATTACAAATTCTTATTCTTAACACCTATTCCAACACAAGGTTTTATAGTAGTCAATCTAAGATGATAATGACAACCCACAACAAGGATCAAGAACTTAACCTTTTCTAATCAACCACCAAAAATACACAACTATCTTCAAATCTAAGAAGCATGCATTCACCCAATGAGTCAACAAATTTTCAAACAACTTTCAAGATATAATTCAAGATTTAATGAAACAAATAATAAATCTCAAACCAACAAATTTTAGAATTATGTTACTTGAAGAACATGCCAAGTATCTTCTTTAGCTTAGGGAACTTTTCTAGCTGTTAAAGTATGCTCATTATAAACCATTCTAATAAAAAAAATTAACACAATATTCTATTCTATCATACATCCAATGGATTAATTCAACAAGGAGTGGAGTCTATAATATCTAAGATTATTTATAGCCAATAAAAATCACCAAGTAAAGAGAAACTCAATTCATTACTCTTAAGAATAATTGCCTTCAACTCTTAACAAATTTATTGAAAGAAGGTTACAACTTAAGAATACAAATGGCTATGTACGGCCAATAATAGACTTATAAATCTTTTGAAATATAACCCCAAAGCCTATGGGTAGCTTACATAATTTAAAAACAATCATGAACATGAAATTATCACAAGGGCTTGAAACACCACACTCCAACATAAAAATTAATCATGTATCAAACTAAAAGAGTCATTAATACATACTATTCCCAAAACCATCATGGCTAAGTTTAATTTAAGCATTAAATTGCTTCAAAAATTCAAAAAAGGAGTTCAAAAAAAAAACCACAACTATACGCACCATGCCTAATAGGGTATGGCAAGAGCTCAAGCTGTCATGCCATAAGGGAAATAAGTCGACTGAATCAAATATCCTATACATTCATCCTAAAACTGTTAATATTTTATGTCAATATTTTCATCATCCTTTTTAGGGGTTCCATACATAAAACTGCCATTACACTACCCCCTTTTTGATAATTAACAAGTTTAAGAATTCTTCTATACCTAGTCTTAATATAATAAAATCATTTAATAAAGCTATAAATCTGCATAAGGCAATCTCTAAAACTACTCACAAGAAAAATTCTGAATTTTTCATAAAACAAATTGAACCCATAATGACGTAAAAACATTTTATTTGCCAAAACTCGTAAATCCTCAAAATAGCCACCAACATGTTAATGAAAGATAGTTGATGCTATTCATTATCGTTACCTCAGGAAAAATCCTTATATTAATTCATAAGTAACAAAACCAATTAATGGCATAACCCAGTAAGTAAATAATAAGAAAAATTAGGTATTTAATAATTCCATAAAAAAGTAAATCACTTTAACCATTTTGCACACTCAAAATGGTAACCCTTTCAACAATTGCAATTACTAGATCATGTACAACAAGAATTTAAATCATTCCATCACAACCCAAAATCTATAACATTATTCTTGCATACCCAAAATAACTTGAACCATATTGGGGTATAGGCTTAGATATGCTTGTTTATGCAAACATTTTTAAGGCATATATCTCAATAAAAAATAAAATAATTAACCTAATGCTGTAAAAATTAGAGTGCATAATTATTTTAATCAGAGGAGTGAAACTTGCCTATTATTGTGCCCTACCTTACCTTAGGGTTGTTCCTTCCTATCCTATAGCAAATCATAAGATCTTGGTAAAATTGGCATGGACATCCATCAAACAATGACCAAATGTAACAAGAACAACACGCCGTACTATATATAAAATACATAGCATGTTGGCACAAATAGCTCATTTATAAAATGTAAACAAAAACCATTCTTCTTATGGATGGGCATAATATCTCTCCCATAACAACTACAAATCTCATTCTTCCACCTTTGCCCTCAGGTGGCACAATAGTGGCCTTATAGCCATGCATAAACCCTAATGGTTTCCTTGCAAGGGAAGGTTTATTTAGTCAAAATGAAATGATATTTACCATTACAATCATGTCTATGTATTTTTATTTAATTATTTTATTTTTTTTACTTAATAAAAGTAAATCCTCATGATTCCCAATTTGACAGGTGTACCCATCATTCACAAGACTTTTTGATATCCAAGAGGAACTTATAGTTTTAATCAAGTTATTGGTTATCAATATATTTTAAACAATAATACAATCATGGTTTCACTAGGGACTTAAACATATATATCATCTAGTTTGAGTCCTCTAGGCCCTTTTACCAAGACATTTAATGTCTTGAAGAATAATATTTTATCAACCTAGCAATTTTCTCTGAAGCCACCCATCTAGGCTTAGTTTGAAAGAAACTTACCAATTAGAAGAGATTAAAATTTGGAAATGTAAAAAAATCTAATAGGACATGAACTTGAAATGTAATTCATATTAATAGATATGACATTCAATCATACATATGAATGTTAAATATTGCAACTAATTGCATTGATTTGACAAGTGGTCTATGTTAAATATATTAAGTACAACAAAGGTATGTGTACTTGATAGAGTCATCAACATTCTTCAGCCAAGATCTCTCCAAGATACCATTATCATAGCCATGAGTACTTCAACATTTCACACAAAAGTCAAATCATATATTATTTAGAAAAACATAATGAAGCATGTTAGTCCAAAGGAAGGCACTTGCTTATATAGGCAAGACAAAATACTGAACTAGCTAAACTAACCAATGTGGGATAAATCCTCACATAGGAAAAACTCACTAAAAGATAAAATAATAATTTAATATACTAGAAAACATGAAAAAATACCTGAAATATATAATCTAACACCCCACTCAAGTGAATTTAGGGGCTAACAAAAGCTAAAAAATAAATAATGGTAGATCTGCAGTATGAATCCTGATAACTAAACCTGATAAGGTACTCCTATACAATATGTATCCATGAAATGAATATGAAAGATGTCCTCATGGACATCCCTAAGGAAAACTTCTGAAACCCCAAGCATGCCACACAACTCAAGGAAATGAGGTGATGCAAAAGGCTTCATGAAGATGTTTGCAACCTAATGCTGAGTTAGAATGTACTCCAAGTTAAGAATGCCATCCTAAATTTGTTGATGAATGAATTGTATATGTACCTAAATGTGCTTGGTATACTGATGCTCAAATGGGTTGCAAGATATATTAATTTCACTCTAGTTGTCACACCAAAGTATAGTGTGTGAATCCTATTTAAAGCCACCCTTTATCAATAATTGACAAAGCCAAAGAATCTACTGACTTGTAACTTTTGCCCTGTACTCATCCTCTATAAATGAAAGTGAAATAGCTTGTTGTTTCTTTCACAACCAAATAATAGGTGAAGAATCAAGACAAAAGATGTATCCAAAAGTGGAACACCTATCATCAAGAGAACTTGCCTAGTCTAAATCACTGTATCAAACCAACTAAGTAGAACCCCTGGTGTAGTGTAATCCAAAATGAGTAGTGCCTCAGAGATATCTCAAAATCCTCTTGTCAACTTATCAATGAGTGTCATGAGGGTCATGTACAAACCTAGATACAAGCCCAACTATAAATAAAATATCAGGGTGAGTATGGGTCAAATACATAAGACTCTAAACCATCTACCTATACAATATAGGATCACAAAGTGGAGTAGTACAAGAGACAACGAGAATAACTCCAAATAAAAAAGGATGACTTGGATTTCAATCATCCATGCTAAAATTTTGAATAAGATAAAGGGTATACTTCTACTGACTCAAATAAATCCTTATATCTGACTATGAAATCTGTAAACCAAGGAAGATATGTATAAGACCAAGATATGTTATGTTGAACTATGATAAAAGTGCCTACTAAATAGTATGAATCTAAGATGAGGATATACCTATGAGAAGTAGATAATAAACATACAAGACCAGAATAACAATGTCCTCCCCAATATGTTGAATATACACTATGAGATTAGATTGGCAATGAATAAATCTAGTGGATAGAAAAAATGAATCCATCTTCTCATACCAAGCCTGAGGGGCCTATTTAAGACCATAAAGATACCTCCTAAATTGATAAACAAGAGAAAAATCATGAAAAAACCTAACAAGATACTCCATATAGATTTCCTCATGCAAGTCTTCATGCAAGAAAGCACTCTTAACATCCATCTAATATACTGGCCAACCCTGTGATACATCAAGAGAAAGTACAAGGCAAACATAATTCATCTTGGAAATGGGCATAAAAATATTAAACTAATAAATGCCTTCAATTTGTGAGAATCCCTTTGCAATAAGACATGCCTTATACTTATCAATGGACCTATCACCTACATACTTTGTGTGGTAAATCCATTTGCACTCAAATAACTTTCTTCCCTTCGTAAGAGTGACCAAATCCCAAGTGTGATTATTAATCATTGAAGAATACTCATTTGTCATTACATCATCCCACTCTGTATCCCATAAGCCTATGAAAAAGACTATGGATCCCCAAAGAATGCCTAAAACAAAAGTCGAGTACTCGTAAAATGTACACGATGATGTTGAGTATGTGGAAAATCATGTATGAATGGTGTTGACTTAGAAACTATAGTATGTACCCACCTAGGTGTAGTGAGAACATCAGTGTGAATAGGATACTCATCCTCTATAACCTCCTTAGGAATCTCTTGAACTTGATCCTTAAAGAATAAATCCTTGAGAGGAGGTGAATCATCGAAAGAAGAATAAAAAGGCATGGAAGAAGATGAAGAGTCATGAGATGTGAAATGCTCATCAAATCATACATGTGTTTAAAAATGAACATCATGAGTATTAGGATCTAAAATATGATAATATCTCATGTCCTCACAATACCCTACAAAAATCAAAGGTTTGCTCTTCTTATCCAATGCTTTCCTTTTCTTCTTTGGTATAAATTCCCAAGCTAGGCTCTTAAAGACTCAAAAAATGAGAAATCAGGCTTAGTTCTAGACCAAGAATCATCTAGAGTCATATGTTCAAGTGATCATTGTGGTGTACGATTATGAATGTAGTTTGAAAAATTAATTGCCTCTACCCAATAGATAAGAGGTAAATCTCATGAATGCATAATGAAATTAACCATCTCCTTTAGAATTTTGTTCTTCCTTTCTGCTAAGCCATTCTAATGTGGAGTATGTGAAATAGAATGCTGGTGAATAATACCATAGATTACCAACAAATCAGAGAAATCTCAACTAAAGTATTCCCCCTATTGTCTGTATGAAGATTCTTGATGCAACTTGAAGACTATTTTTGACCAAAGCCTTAAATACTTTGAAGTGATCAAAGACATCACTCTTGTACTTGAAGAAATAAACCCAAGTATGCCTCAATAAATTATCAATGAAGGTAAGTGCATACTTATCTCCATTGAAAGAATTAATAGGAAAAACCATCAAATCATTGTGCACAAGTTCAAGTGGTTAAGAAGCTCTGGTGGACATACCCTTAGGAAATGGATCCTGGTGTTGTTTCTCCAATGCACAATTGGGGAAAACTCCATCAATACATGAAACTATAGGAAGATCCTTTACCTTACTATGAGTGCTCAAATCCTTTAAATATATGTACTTTAGGTGTCTAAATCTCTCATGTCAAAGCTGACTCTTAGAAGTTACATGAGAAACTAAACACATCTCTATAGGAAGAGTATCATCAAAACCCTTAAAATAGTAAAGTAGAGAACTGTGATCAACAAAAACTTATGTAATAAGTGTGTTTGGATCTAACAAAGCTCAAACTTTATCACCTTGTAGTGTGAAAGTCACTATCTTACCCTAACTAGAATAGTATATCTGGTACACTAAAAGTTTATTGGTGGTGATATTTGTAACATATAATGCATCATTGATGCAACCACCATCTACTTATATGTCACCCTTCCCCTTAAAATAAATGAAGGAAGAATATCCAACCTCAATGTTGGAAGTAGAACTCAGACCAAGTGATACAAACAACTCCTTGGTAGAAGTCATGTGGTGTGAAGCACCAAAATATGGAACCCAACTATCTAAAATAGGTAATTATGATCTATCGATATGCTCATGATATGGAGAAGGAGTGAAAATATATATCTTGTGTTTCCTAACATCATCCTCTAAGGCTTGTATTCTCTTGAAACACCTAGACTCTTCATGGTCAATCCCCCCACAATAGGAGCAATATAGGTTAGACTTATTCTTGGATTTGGAAGATGGTTTGGGTTTATATGTAGATGTGTTGGGCTTAGGTGAATTTTGAGGTGGAGGATGAGTGTTATTTTTCTTACCCTTTAATTTTCTTTTAGTCTTAGGATGTGAGACCACTAATACTTTTTGAGAGGTGGAAGACTCAAGGTGAGACAAATTGGATTCCTCCCTAGTGAGTCTCTCACAAAACAACTCTAAACCTGGTATTTTGAATACTGTACCTAATACATCCATACTAGAGAAAAAGATAGAAGAAAATATTTAGAATGGGCCACTAAACTGAGATAATATCAAGTACACACACTCTTCATCCTTTTTATCTCATCCACTCCCCTTAAACTATGTCAATAAATGATTAAATTTAGTGATATGGTCTACAATGGAGGCAAAGTCATCTGTATTTAATGAAGTAATCTCTACTTCAAGCTGCATCACTCTCAAGTGGTCTAATTTCCAAAATAAAACCTTTAACTTAGTCTACATTTTGAATGGGGAATCACACCTATCAAAATAAAATAAAAGACTATCACTCACATATTCCCCAATCAAGCCCATACACTCTTCAAATTTACATTGATATTATTTTTTTTTAAATTCGCATGTGAAATATGGTTGTATTTTATTTATCAGGGACCATAATCCTTTGCAGTTTATGATTTCTTCCATTTGAGGTCTCCATGTGTGGTAATTATATGTAGTCAAATGATCACAATGGTCAACACCAGAAGTAGAATCCATGCTAACTAATCACCAAAGAGCAAAAAGATTGCAAAGGGTACACAAAATCAACATTTAGATAACCCCACAAAATATTGTATTTAAAGACCCACTAATTATAATTTAATTACACCAATAGATAGAGAATAAAAAAATGTGCACTTTTGAAAAAAATAGAACTCAAATCTGAGTTATGGTTCAAAAGTTACAAACATTATGATTTCCAATAAAATGGGTCAAAACAATTAAAAAGGTACTACAAACTAGTTTTTGAGACTAAATTAGTAAAGAATATAGTCATCTAACCACTTGTTGGAACTATAATTGAACCATGGACTCATAAATGCCAACCAACATGAAAAGATATCCTTTTGGTTAAAGATATGCTTGTGTGAGTGAACAATGCTTCCACTTGAGGCAAAAAATAAAATTTGTAAAGAGGAAAAAATGAATAAAGAGGCTATTTTGAGAGGAAATAAAAGTATATTACTATTGTTTTTGGGCTTAGATATCACATAAGTAGACCCAAATTTGTCAAAAAAAGAAAACTCCAAAACAGATCTTGGTCTTTCAATGCAACAACCTCAAAAGCACCAAACTCAACCAAAAGGATGCCTAGATCATATTTTTGATTTATGTTTCTAAAAAAAACTCCAATTACTTCCTCTACACCTCCTCCCATACAAATCTAATGTAGGTAGGCAGATCTTATACTCAAATTTGTAATGCCAACCTTCTCTTTATCCAGTGCCAAGGTTAAAATTCAATGCCACTTAACACTCAAATTCAAAAATTAGATTAGAAAAGGATGCTTATGAGCATAATTAAATATAGTAGGTAAAAAAGAGTGTTGATCTTCAATGTAGGATACTAACATATCATATCTCAAAGATCTTTCAAAATTTGATGCCAAGATTTTGAAAAAGATGCCAAGGATTAGATCTTAACACCTTCCTCTTTTTAACACCAACGTAGATCTTAAAAAAAGGCAAAGCCAACCTCCAATGTAGTAGAAAGGACATGCTAATGCCCCAATATTATTTATCTCTACAACATATCTGAAAACAACAAAATAAACAACTCCTTAAAGTGCCAAGGTGAGAATAGTGCCAAAATAGAATCAATGTAACAACAAAACACATATAAGAAAAGCACCAAGCTCAAAATGATGATGCTAGAATGAAAAATCTATAATAAAATAGATCTAAGTATGCAGATACATGATAAAATAATGATGTCAATCTTTAGAAATAAAATTCTAATAACCACAATCTAATATGAAGATCTTAATGCTATACTCCAAATTTCAATGCCTCAAACTAGAAAAGAATACTCAAAGCCTAAGATCTAAACAAGAGCCAAGATTTCCACGCTAGTTTCACTACATCAAAAGAAATAAAAGCTTCAAAAAACAACAAAATATTCAAAAATTCTGAAAAGGGGCACCAAAGTGCACCAAGATCTCCTCGTATACCTCTCTTTTAACCTTCCTCTATGTGATAAAGGAAGAAGCAATGACAAGAGGGAAGTGGAATAAAATTATCTAAATTATAAGCTAATGGATGGTTGTAACTTCTTTAGAGCTCTAGTATGATGTTAGGAATGGTAAAGGCATTCCAAACCAAGAATCTAAAGTGTTGGCAATAAAATATCACAAAGGAAACTGCATATATGATATGCAAAAACAAGGCAGATCATATATTATTCAAAAATGAAGCATAATCTCCACGCTAGTTTCAATGCATCAAAAGCAACAAAAGATTCACAAAATAACAAAATATTCAATTTTTTTGAAAAGGGTTGCCAAAGTGCACCAAGATCTCCTCGTACACCTCTCTTTTATGCTTCCTCTATGTGATAAGGGAAGAACCAATGACAAGAGGGAAGTGGATTAAAATTATTTGAATTACAAGCTAATGGATGGTTGTAACTTATTTAGAGCTCTAGTATGATGTTAGGAATGGTAAAGGCATTCCAACCTAAGAATCTAAAGTGTAAGCAACAAAACATCATAAAGGAAGCTACATATATGATATGCAACAACAAGGCAGATCATATATTATTCAAAAATGAAGCATAATGAAGCATGTTAATACATATGAAAGCACTTGATGATATAGGCAAGGTGAAATACTGAACTAGCTAACCTAGCCAATTTGGGATAAATCCTCACATAGGACAAAATCACTAGATGACAAAATAGCTAGCTAAAACACTAGAAAATATGATAAATACACATGAAATACATACTCTAACAGTACTCATATTTTTGGTTGACATTATTACTATGACTATATTCAGGTAGTGGAAATTATACTAAAGTAGGTATGTGATTTGCCTAGTTTAATAATTGCACTTATATCTGTACAAGGTCAATTTTATCAATTTGGATTAGTATTGATTGGAAATAGTGACTTATGTTGGTCAACACCAACCTATGTGAAAATGAGGGATTGCAATTATATGATCACCTTCCCCTATCTCTATAAGCTTTGTATATTTGATCTTAACCTTGATAATTTGTATAACTCTATAAATCAACCTCAATTACCTCAAGATCATAGGTGTACTTTTGAAGGATATAAACCTATAAAAAATGGAAATCATAATGAGATAAGCTGACATAAATCACCCTCATTTGATGATTGACCATTGCCTACATATCTGATACTTTGAGGAGGGAATTGAAGCAACACCTAGTTATTCCACCTAGTTTGATTGTGTAATTATGCTCCTTTATTATATGTATGTAGCTAATGATTTGGATTTTATATTTGACAATGCTTGATTTGCCTTGGGTTTGGTATGCTTCAGACTTGATTTGTGACTGCTCTTAGTGAATAATGTAAAATTTTGTAAAATGAGATTAGATTTGCTCAATGTTTAGTAGTGCATATATGTGTATCAGATAATTTATAAATCCCTTTCAACTAAGACTTTGATTTGTTTATATATGAGTCTAATTGGATAATTTATTAAGCCACAAACATTCTATAAAAATGTATTAACTCTAAGGAAAGGTTTTATTTTAAAAAGTAATTATTACTAGGAGATGATTATTTCCCACCAGATTGGGTCAGTATCGACTGATGACACTGACTAAAACTAACATGTGTACAGATAGCTTGAAATGAATGTTTAGAGATGGCTATGTAAGATATTAAGCAAACTTGAAATAAATATTGAGGTTCTTGTATGTGTTTAAAAATATAACATAAGGTTCAAACTCAATTCATGCATGGTAAATGTGTGTCAAGCTTATCATTTTCATATACTGAATGCCATATTTTACTATCTACAACATGGTGTTCAAACCAAAACTCAACTTGATAGTTTTCCTAACATCATCATGAATGACACATCTCTTTAATTTTACTTTAGTTTGTGTGATTGTGTGAGAATATGAATATGGTAGATATATTTCAATGAATTAATTACTTTTTCATAACCGTAGGAATGTTCAACATTTTACCATCATTATACTTTAGTTTGGTTCTTCTAGTACAACTTAAATTCTTGATGTAAATGAGTATGAGACACTTAGTTATAGTTTGGAGGGACCTTTAGTATGACTCTTGAGGATTAATTTATGGGATAATTAAATTTTAGGATAGATTGCATCAATTGAGGCTTCTGATGAGGTATCTTCGAGTGATGAACCCACTATGTTGGATACTATGACATATTCAACACATGAGGATCTGCTTATAAAGGGATGTGAGTTTTTCCAAGAGGGTCACTAATTTTTCTAAGGGAGATGAGGATATTAAGTGGGATATTCAATTTTCAATGAGGATATGATTTTTGATATCATTGGACTCTTATTATTCATATGAGAACTATATTTTATTCTTTGATGAAGAATCAAGGTGTTTGAACTTATATATAGAGAGCAGAGATGTGATTCAATTTGGATCAAGTCCTAGTACTTCATCATGCATGCAAAAATATATTTTACATTTTATTTTATAGGGTGAATCATAGGATATAATCAGTTAAAACATTGCATGGAGGTTGTGCCCATGAGTTTAGTTGCTTCTTTAGATTGATTTACACTTTTGGCCAAGATTCGTTGAGTTGTATGTAACTTCTTAACAGTACCTTTTATATCTTGTGATATAAACCTTGCATATTTTTATTTATAATTTTAAAATGTAATTAAAATTATATTACAATTAATGTTTAGATTAAGTTGGCCTACACTTATGTCATATGTTGATATATATATATGTAGCAGAAACATTAGAATTATGAATTTTAAATAAAAAATTGATTAATTCATCATAAGTATAAAATTATTATTAATATATAAAACAACTTATATTTTCATAAATAAAATGTGATAGATCTTATTCTTGCATTAATAAAAAACATTCACAACTTCATTTGCCATGATACAATGTTTAGAATCTCGTTGTTTTTAATTTGGTAATTTACATTATTTTATTTTTTATAATTATGATCCCAATAGTGAATATTTCAATTGGTGTAGTTAAAATAATCTTTGTTTCACTATAAAATTGAAACTATGTATCAATAAAATTATCCCAGAATTACTAGTTGTCAAACTAGATGTGTTGTGAGTGAAATTGTTAATCAAAAAGTGTATTGAATAGCTTCAAAATTGAAATTATATGTTTGATGGTATAAATTACTATATACCTGCAATAATACTAGAGATAAAAGATAAAAAAATCTTCTCAATTAAAATAATTCTCTACACTTATATTGTTTACAACTTTATTAAATAAAAAATGCTATCTTGAGCTAGCTACAAGGAAACTTGCAATGCAAGTAAAGTTTAAAAGTTAAAATATAATAAAGACTCCTAAAATACTAAGTGAACTAAAAATATATTAGCTCAACTAGAAAAAAAAATTGATTTTAATTTATTATAAAGATATGGACATCATGTAAGAAGCATATTTAATAGTAAAGTATAACATACAATTAAAAAGATATCCTAGTCAACCTAGGCACCCCAACTAAGCTAATTATAGCAAACAAATTGAAATTAAATTCAATTTTAGTTATATAATCAATAAATTGTGCCCCACCTCTTTGGGAATGAGTGGATTATATTTTAGATTCAGCTAAGTACTCAAACAATGAATGACAATGAACTAGCAACTGTAACTATTTTTTATAAAATCATTAAAAAGTGTTCAAAAGTGACCAAAAAACTAATTGAGGTCATAAATTTATAAAATAACCTTAAAAAAAACCTAAAAATAAAAATATACTAAGTCTAAAATTAGAACTCAAGTGCCCATATTAGCATCATACTCAACAAATAGTACCATTATAATATTCATCCTCTAAGATTTGATTACAAATTAGAGTACATAACATAAAGATTTCCATCATGAGGTAAAATATGAAAAGGTGAGTCCATTTTATAAATGTGGTCATGTGCTTCAATATAATATAAATAAGTATAAAAGGTATGGAAAAGACCCCAAAATAACATGATCCATCCCATCCAAAAGATGATAGATCATTATAACTACATAGTATGCATGTTTTCTAACATACACAACCATGATCATATGGTCGTAAACTAGTAATGAAGCTTTCACATTTAATCTAGTTATGAAACCAAAAATGATACAATGAACCATACTTCCTACCCCCATAAGAGCAAGTGATGCATTTGTCCCCAATTATTCTTATATATTGCATAGCTTGGTCACAACTACTACACATATCATAATAACATGGAAGTACAATGCAATCAAATAAAAAAATTATCCATGTTATAATCATGAATGTATATTGGAATAATTTACTAGTATACTCATAATACAATAAGATGTGATAGTTGGTTATTAATATGAATTTATTACGATCCTACATTTTCATTACATATTCTATTGTTATTACATTGGCATTATGATGCTATACTGGTTTAGATGTTGTTTAGTTGGATTATGTGGTACTTATTGCAATAGTGTTGGCTGCATACTTATTTTGTGATTTATGTTATTATGTACTATTTGTTTCTGTTGATTATGATTTTATAATCTATATTTATTATTGACTTATGCCATAATGTTATTATGCCATTTCAGTGGTTGCAAGTTTTGTCTATGATCTAGGTAGATGTTAGAGGCCGTCATCCTAGAATAATGGTTTTTGAGTACATCTAATAATCGAAAGGTATACTATTATTTGATTGTCCTTTGAATAATTTAATTTGGTCACTACATTTTGTTATGTTTTTGTTGGCTATGATCCTTGTTTTTGTATTGACTATTATACTTTACCAGTTCTATTATGGATTGTTACTTGTCATTATTGTTCATTATTTTCAATTATCTATTTGCCATTCATTGCCTTCTTATACTCATAACTTCATTCGTTATTCCTACAGACTCTCTAAATAACTTTTGTTCTCTATTAGACCCTATTGACCTATTACTTAAACCTAACTATACCACCTAGACCTAACTCCCTTGGAAACCCATGTCACCCAACTAACCAAACCCCCCCGCCCCTCCCCACCCTTCAACCTTCCATTATTATCTAAGGCTAAGTGGCATATTGTTTTAACTTCTATATTAGTTACAGTTTGATTTAAACATGGCTAAAGTCCTTTGATGTATCACATCGATGTAAGTTGATGGCTTGAGAGGGAAGTATGTTAACCTCATTAATTGAGGCATGTGACATTACGATGAAGGTTTCAATGAATATCCATGTGGTTTATTTTTAATTTAGTTTAATTAACTCTAATCCTATTTTTTATTGGATGAAGGGTGCTTTGTCATCAAGCCTTCTCAACTCGTCATTAATGGAAAGGTTGACAGGATTGCCTTGGGATACAATGGGTTTATCTCTCTTCTAGGAAATCAATGTGAGTTGATTACAA